>CM040244.1:68753808-68798219 GCA_022545495.1 Chrysanthemum lavandulifolium | reverse complement strand
TTGTCTCCTTCCCCCTTTCTAGTTTTGATACTTCAGAATCAGCAACTCTTTGAATGCCCAAATACTTGAAATTTGTTGAGAAGATCGCTTGAAGTCTTTGTGAGAATCAACATGCTGAATAATGTGAGCAAGTCTAATTGGGGATTAAATTCGACATATCACATTCCCCCAATTAGTGCTCTCCCCTAAACCGACAATCTGTTTGATAAATGCCCAGATTTAAGAAGAAGTCTTTAGATCGTTAAATGCAACTCGTCTTTAGTCTTCTAACATGTAGCAGAAAATGTAGAACAGACTGTAGACTCGACCTTCTTCAAGATTGTGCAGTTGGGGAATAGATAGTTAACATCTTCAACTCACCAAAAAATAAGAACATCACCAAAAAGCATCCCAATTAACTTACATCTTGCAAGTCCCCTTAACTAAAATCTCTCCCAATCAAACAAGAACAGAAAGATGTTCATCAAGGAAATCAGCAATCAGGCCGCAACGAACACACAAGATGTTAACACCAAACTACCAATCACATCAAACAAGAACAGAGAGATTGTTCGGAATCATCATGTTGATGTATACGTGAAGCATTAACCGGAAGCACTTTGTCGATAAACTCATCAATCCAAGTGAAGATGTCAACCAACGGCTCTTAGAAGAGAAAAACTCCATGTGAAGATGACCCGATAAGAAGAAGCTCGGTTCTTACATGAGTTTAGAGCCGTATGACCATTTATATTCTCAAATATCAATCAACAATGCAAAAAATTCACACTTCTTCTCCCCCTCAAGAATTGCATACGGAGATGCCATTCTTGATTAAACAAGTGAACATTATCCAAATGTAGTCTATTCACACTTCTCCCCCGCAAAATCAGCACAGGATGTCGCCATCGTCATTATAGTTGAGAAAGTGGAATCAGAAAACAATCAACAGTAGCCCGGTTCACTTGATGACTGAAGCGCATGGAAAAAGTATGAAGCATGTTGATGAGAATGGTCATAATAGAGAAGATTTCTCTTCTTCAGAAGATAAAGCGCACTGACACGTACACTTTTCTTTTCTTTAGAGAACGAGGCTTGAACTGTTGTGTTCAAACGTCATAATCTCTCTCTTTTCATCATCTCTTGGCAAAACATGTAATCAACCCATTATCATTCAGTAGGCTCTTTGTTGTGACAGCTGATGGAGAGAACCCAATATGATGAATTTGACCCTGAAGTAAACTACCCCGAACTCGTGACTTAAACTTGCACATATGTAACAAAGAGCGGTGCCGATTTCCATTAGCATCTCTAAGTACTCTCTATGTACTCTATACTCTTCAACCAACCAACCATCAAGTATAAGACGTACATTACCTCTTGAAAATCCACAATTGAATGTGACACTGAGCACTACAACGTAACTCCTTAAAGTGATAGTTATTTTTGTGGCAAACAGAGCCCAATTCCCCCACGTGGTAAAAGGAAAAAACTCCCAAAAATAACTAGATTTCCAAGTCTTCGTTTTTGGAAAAAGCTCGAACAAGGATCTCGAAGAATCTTCATCCAACCATCCCCGATACCTTCAGATACTAAGTACACTCGCCCGTGATAATTCAATTCAACTTCAAATAAATAATAGTGAATTAACTTCGTTGTCACATCTTCTGGTTAAAAGCTCAATTCTAGCCTCCTTTGACGTTTTAAGTGAACTCTGATAATGGTTTCATCCCGACCATGGTTTAATGAGCATAACCCCGTAAAACTTTGAAGTAACCAAACCGCCATGACGAATATCCAAACACACATCCAATTCATGAAGTACACCCTTTTATCCCTTCTTTGAAGCAGAAACCGTAGCACCAGCATCAGATAAGATCCAGAATTACACTTTCCTTTCTCCAGGATGGTTCTATCATTACGGGATTTTACAATTCCATGGTTTAAACCGAGAAATAGATTCTTTCGCGGGATTTTACAAAACCAAGAATAAACCGTAAGATAGATCCGGAAATGCACTTTACTAATACCAGGATGTTTCCATTGTCACGGGATTTTACAAGTCTATGATTTAAACCGAGAAATAGGTTCTTTCGCGGGATTTTACAAAATCAAGACAAAACCGTAAACAATGTCAGCTTGAATGTGTTATGACAACTTTGGTTTCGGTGAATATCTGTTTTAGGGGAACATGCAGCGGTTCATCAACGGTTCGTTTACCAACATCAACAATATCATCAACCATCCAATAAATACTTTGGTAAACACATCATTCACGCATTCTGTCGGCTATTGCAGTGACAACATGGAGAAGTAAACCCGATATGCCGAACTTGACCATGAAGAGAAATTCCCCAGATTTGTTACTTAAACTTGTACTGATCCTTGTGAAGAAGAAACGGTGTACCCAATGTACCAAACCTCTTGACATTCTCAGCTAAGTGAGACACCGAAGTGATAGTTACGTTGTGTGTTAAGCGAGAAAGAATCACAACCGTAATTAAATAGTCAAGTCTTGATCACCCTCTATAAACGCCCAAACAAGTCATCTTCGCGGAAGGGTAGAAAGAAAGAAGACGAAAATAAGTAAACGCGCCCGAAAGACTTCACTTCAAACCCAAATAAGAAATACCGTACAAACATCCCCGTAGTCAACATTGTATAATCATCAATTCAAGCCGTGAAATAATAATTTCCGTGAAAAATGTATAAACCAAAGTACTAAACCTCATAGCCCAATAATAATCAACAACAATTCTCATAACTCATCAAATCTCATCATCAAGCTTCATTAAGTCCATAGTCTATCCACTTAAAACCGTTTGAACTGTCACTTCAATACCAAATCAATAATGACGGACTAGAACCTCGAACATCATTAAAAATCAACAAATAACTCAAGCCGTGACTAAATATCTCCCGTGAAATTTGTAACCAAAATACCAATTAAGTTTCCAATATGTGCAATATTGTAAGAAGGTTTGGTTAACGATATTCGCATATCCAATAATAAAAAATTACTCGATAGTGTCAAGATAGTCTCATCACAGTTCACGATTTGAGAGTCAATCCTAATCAAACCCATTCGAATCCAACAGCCCATCAATCCCCAATAAGTCCGGTTTGCATGTACCCAGTCCAGTTTCTCTAAAGAATCAGTAGAAGGCCCATGTGAGATCCAATAAGACATAATATAAACCTAAACCAAGACTCGTTTCACATAGACGAACCCTAATCATATCACATATATTATCCGCCTCCTCATAAACTCTCACACCTCAACCCTAAAATATCTCAAAAATCTGCCTCTTTCACTTCAGCACATAATCCGAACATCCCAAATAAAACCATACATATCAAAGAGATTCGAAACCAAAAAAATCTTTACAAACGAATCATCCCCAACCATTGAATACCATTCAATGTTGATCTCACCTATCCAAGAAATGGATAGCCTCGCCACAGGGATGGCTACGAGGGTATGGTATCAACGAGTTTAAGCCACAGGGATGGCATGTACCATATGGATGAAGCATCAAAAATCAAACCCAGGTAGGTTTCTTAAACGTTGGTTGTTTTTATCACATATTGAGCGAACGAAACAGGAAAAATGATTTTAACATTCTTGTTATAAATCTTTTCATTCAAGTTTCGGATATTGAACAAGAAGTATTAACTTCAAAAACAAATGGATCTGTGATGTATTAATTTTTTCGTGTATATGACCTTCAAGGTCTTGTTATTACTTTGAGTAGCACGAAAAAAGCTTGACTGAGATCTTGATATCATTTTCTTAATTATGTTTCGAGTCTTTGGATGAGTGAGTGTTGAGAGGGTCAAGGCATGAGTCTTGAATGAATGAGTTTTTAAGTACGAGACATGATTTAGAGTAGGATTTGATTGCAGTTTGATGAGATTTGTATTTGGACTGATGATGTTGATACTAACTGAGGTCAGGTAGTTGTGGTAAATGGTATGTTGTTATGTTGTCTTGGTGTTGTGTGGTTGATTCTTCTTCATCTTTTCTGTCTGTTCTTAAGCCGTAGTCAAAAGTCAAGTTGCTAGACCATAAGTTGCACCAAGTCGCTAACCAAAGTCTTTAACCCAAGTCGCTAGCACAAGTTGCTACGACTTGTAAAGACAAGTCGCTAGGTCTAACTCGCTAGGTCTAACTCGCTAGGTCAAAGTTGCTAGGTCTAAGTTGCTAGGTCTAACTCGCTAGGTCAAGTCGCCAGAACTTTTATTTGACTCAATAGTCAAATAACCACAAGTCGCTACATCTTTCACCGCACAAATCGCTAACTTATAAATATAAGTCGCTACAGTCAAGTCGCTAACTTCATAGAATCTGGACAGTTTTGTGTAAAACTTTGCATTCAAAAATGCCAAGTCGCCACCAAGAAAATATGCCCAGCAACAATAGACCCAGAAAACTGCATAAGAAAGATGCCTCCTTTTTACCCGTTTAGACCATGAAACATGACCACAATATTTTCACAGTTTTTTGGACCAAAAACGTCAATAAAGATGATGTTTTAACATCTGTTTGGACCAGAAATGATACAAAGCAGATATGTAAACGAGAGTAGCCTATATGACATCTTTGACCAAAGAAAGGAATACAGAATACTTGAAAACATGAATAAACTGTTTGACACTTTTGACCAATAAAGAGGATACAAATCTGTAAACCATGTAAAACTGTTTATCAAAAAGGATATCAAAAATATTATACCAACCAAAAATAACGCTAAAACAGTTTACAATATGATCAAGAAACAACAATAACCATGGAACTAAACAACACGAATCAACACAACACAATAACCTTGGCTCTGGTACCAATTGTAGGATCGTTATTTTTATTGTGTTGATGATTCGGGTGGTCTTGGATGATCAAAATACATGTTTGCCATTTTAGAGAGAGAAACTAGAGAGAGAGGGTGTTCTTGCTAGAGGTTTACACAAAAGTATGGAATATTAGATTGAAAGCACCACCCCTTCCATGGATGGAAGGGGTATTTATACTTACAGACATAACGACCTCCTATCGGCCTGTGGATCAGGTATACAGTGGGTAAAGACCCGTCCTTCCTCCACGGTGTTACACTACGCTAAACTATGCTACTAACTAACAAATAAACTACTAAACAACGTAAATAACTACAAGTCTATGAGCTAACTTATGCTAGATAACATTTGGGGTGACCGACACTTCACTATGGAATTTTCTAATTCCTAACATATAATCAGAATATAATCACAACACTCATGTATACCAGAGGAATACTGAATCGCTATATCCGAGTCTCTGATCGACCAACTATGAATAAATTTTTAGTTATAGGCTGCATACATTCATGATAAATTAAAGTGATTAATATATTCCATGGTGGAGTATGATGCAGGACCAAAATTACATATTCGTTAGATCTTTTGTCCCCTTTGTAACAAGCACATTAATGAGATTATGTAAGGAACATAATGACAAATTCGTATGGAAGTCATCTTAGGTGGTATGGCTTCTGTTAGGATTTAGAAAATCTATAGTGAAGTGTAGGTCACCCCAATTATTGTCTAGCATATGTTAGCGCGTAGACATATCGTTATTTACTAGTTTATTAGTTAGTTATTAGCTTAGTTTAGCTTAGAGTAACACCATGGAGGAAGGACGGGTCTTTACCCACTGTATGCCTGATCCACAGTCCGACAGGAGGACGTTTAGGTTGTAACTATAAATACCCCTTCCATCCTTGGAAGGGGTGGTGCTTCTTAATCTAACCTTTTCTTTTTGTTTTACTTTCTCTCTCTAAGAACACCCTCTCTACACTTTCTATCTCTAAACATGGCTTACTTGATCTTTCACCATCCTAGACCACCCGAATCATCAAACATCATAAAACTATGATCCTAACAATTGGTATCAGAGACAAGGTTGTGTTGTTCTTGGTGATTCGTACGGTTTTTGATGCGGTTTGTGTGCGAGATTTGGTGCGGTTTGATGTAGTATTGGTGATGTTTGAATGATTTTTGATTTGGTTATGTTGATGTTTCTTGTTGGAATTCGGTTTTTAAGAAGTGTTCATCTCTTGAAGTTGTTCACTGTTTTACATGTGAGATTATGAGTTATATGCAGATTTTAAGAAGTTTATTACTGATCTGAATCTGTTTTCAATGCTGTTATTCGTATTCTGGTCTGCTGCTGCTAAGTTCGTGGATGCGGTTTGAAGACAAAACTGCGGTTTATTATCAGATTCTAAAGTGCTGTTTGTACCAAAAGCTGTACAGATTTGATGTGTAAAAAGCGTTTTGGTACTGAAAGCGTTTTGTTACTATAAGCGGTTTGATAGCAAAATGGTTATGTGTTTTGTTCCAAAAAGGGCTTATGCGGTTTGTCATTTGAATTTTTCCAGATTCATCGAATCTGATGCAGTTTGGTTGTATGTGTTTTGTCACCAAGATGCGGTTTGTCCAGTTTCGTCGATGTGTTTCGTTCAAAGCGGCTTGGTACTAAAGCGGTTTGGGTCTACGCGTTTTCGTAATAAAAAAAAAGCGTTTTGGTAGATAAAGCACTTTGGTCTGGAACCGGTTTGAGCTGCTGAATAGATGCGGTTTGATAAAAGTCAACTGCGGTTTGTTGTTCTATTAAAGGGTGCGGTTTGTCTTAAAGTTACAGATGCGGTTTGAAAGGAAGATTGTGAGTTAACTGGTGCGATTTGTCCAGATTAATGGTTTGGTTTGGTAGAAAGCGGTTTGACCTTCTCAAATGCGGTCTAAAAGTATTTTGGTCAAATGCGGTTTGCTACAACTTAAGAACTCTGGAGTTGAATGACGACTTGGTAAAATACTAGCTGCGTTTTGACACTTGATAGAGTTTTTGAAAATATCATTTTTTAAGACTGATCTAAGATTCATCACAACCAATCACAATCATTAGATACAACCACACACAATTAACATCATCATCAAAAAATCCATGCAGTACCTAACATCAGTATCATCTAACTTACATCATCAACCAAACTTCAAAGCCAAGATTACTTACATCAACTTGCAGTAGAATATGAACATAAACAAACATCAACAACAATTAATCACTAATGTACAACATCAGCCATACATCAACAAGACTCTATGACTCGAGACTCATTCAAACATCTTTCATCATATATCATTCAACTACATCATATCTACTAACATCATTACCATCTCACTGCATCAATAATAATACAAATTCCAACTAGATCTCAGTTTGTTCGCGTTAAAAGGAAAATACATTAAGACCTCAGAATCCTTTTCGTTTCAGTCAAATGATTAATCAAGACTATTGGAGATCAATTAACGAAAAGGAAATCATCATCGATTCAATATTTGAAGCCTAGCCTCTTTTTGCATACGACACATGAAGGAAACGAAATAAGCGAACATACTTTTTTGTTGTCCTTTGATTCGACTTCAGAATATAAAAGGAATTCAAGACTCAAAAAAAGACCCGGATCAGATTATATACACTACAAATCTCAGATTTAGTTCGGTCTTAATCTTTTCAAGATATTTTTCCTTCGAACCATTCTCGTCACAGATCAAGTGTGATTTTATACGATCTGAAAGAAAGAGTATAACAATATTGTTATCCCTTTTCTTTATGTCGTTCATAAAAGGAAAAAAAAAACATAATCGAATCAAAGAAAAAACCCTACTCGAGACCAGTTTATAGATCGTGAAGCCAAAATTAAAACCCTCAAGCCATCCCTGTGGCGAGGATAAACACTAATGGGTTGTCTTGCTTGCTTGTGATTCGAGAGTAGGAATGAGGTTACATGGTTTGGGGTTCTAATGATTGATTTGTGGGTGGCTGCATTTTGTTATACGAGTCTTTTAGGTGTGTTAATTATTGATTTGGAATGAGGGTGTTGACATATGGAGCGTGTTTCTGAGATTTGGGAGAAAGAATCATGTGTCTGCTTTTGATTGTGAGAGTGAGATCAGGATTTCCTATGAATTATTTTAAGGAAGGCAGTTAAGAGGGGGCAGATTTATCACAAGTAATGAGATTAGGGTTTGTCAAGTGAGAAATTTTAGGGTATATGTGTGTTATGGGAGTTTGTTTTATACCGAATAATTAGGGCAATCAGTATTTGGATCAATTAATAGCTGTATGGGCCGAATGAAAGTTTACTTGGTTATGGGCTTGATATTGGCTGGACTGAATCGGGTCTATTCGTTGTTTGGGACTTACTCCATTGAAATCATATAATAACGTTGGACTCGAATTAGACCAAAGGGGTTTGGGTTAAAATTAAGTTGTGGGATTGATATGGACTTGTATTAAATTTGAATTAAACCAAGATTGAGTAAGTTATGTGATAACTTGAAATTTGGATTTTAGATACCGAATCGGATTGATTTGATTTGAGCTTGATGGATTTAGTAGTAAATCCAATTTCATGGGCTAGAGAGATTATTTTATGGGCCATATAGTGTGACCAAGTGTTGGATCATTAATTACTTGGGCCTTGATTTTGGAATGAACGTGGGCTTGTATGTAAACCGGATATGTTAATTATTGATATTGGGCCTTATATATAAATCGCTTTAACGAGAATTGGTCATAACTATATAATCGGATTGATATTGGATAATGAGCTTTCACCCTGGACCGGATAAGATGTCGTGGGTTGACTCGGAATGGATTCTGATATGGGATTAAGATTGGATCCGGTACGTTTGCGTGATGAGATGGAGAGATGATGAGATGTATGATGCTATGCGGTTTGATAATTTGTATATACATTTTCACCAAGGATATTATTTCATGGCTTGATTTGGACAATGGACAATGTTGACTACGTGTTGTTTGACGGTATTTTATTTGGATTTGAAGCGAGGTTTTCCATGCTTGCCACTATTTTGTCTTCTTTCGTTTCTACCCTTCCGCCAAGATGACTTGTTTGGGCATTTATAGAGTGTGATAGAGACATGGCTATTTTGTTACTTTTGTGATTCTTTCTCGCTTAACCCGCAACGTAACTATGACTTCTGTGTCTCACGAGTTGAGGATACGCCAAGAGGTTTTGTACATTGGGTACATCGCTTTCTTTCACAAGGATTAGTACAAGCTTAAGTAAAAATCTGGGGAATTCTACTTCATGTTCAAGTTTGGTATATCGGGTTTACTTCACCAAATGGTCACAAAGAATTTATAGTATCATGTGGAAAATGTGTTTACTAAAGTGGTTAAAGGATGAGATGTGATTAGCAATTTTATGGGATATTCGACACCACCGAATGTTAATGATACTCACGCCTAAGCAAAATCTTTCAAGAATCTTCAAAGTCATACATGATTTTTCAAGATGTTTGTTTATGACAAGAACTTCTGCAAATAGTCATACACATTAATGATATTTCCAAAAGTTCCAAATCATCACGGGGAGAAATGTGTATTTTGATGTTATAAGGTCAACTCTGTGGGAAAGTAGTGTATAGTAATTTACTTAGTATGGTTTGTGAAGTATTCGATATACGGAGAAGAATTGTTGATAATGGAGAATGAACCGTTGATGAACCGTCAGCATGTTCCTCTAAAATGAGTATTCACCGAAACCAAAGTTGTCATAAAATATTCAAGTCGTACATTGTTTACGGCTTAGTCTTTATTTTGTAAAATCCCGCTAAAGAATCTATTTCTCGGTTTAAATCATAGATTTGTAAAACTCTTTAACAATGAAAACATCCCTTGAAAGAAATGCGATTACCGGATCTATCTCTCGGTTTATTCTTGGTTTTGTAAAATCTCGTGAAAGAATCTATTTCGGCTTAAACCATAGAATTGTAAAATCCGTGATGATGGAACAGTCCCGGAGAAAGGAAAAGTATTTCGAACTTATTTGATGATGGACCCACGGTTTCTATTTTCAAGCGGATAAAGGCGCGTACTTCATGAATGGGTGATTGTTTGATTGTGTTCTGATGCTTTGGTTTTTTCAAAGTTTTATGGGGTTATGTGCTTTTAACCATGGTCGGATGAAACCATTGTCATAGTTCACTTAAACGCCAAAGGAGACTAGATCTGAGCTTTTAATCTCAAGATGCTGCATAACAGGCGTCAATTCAAGATTATCTATTTGAGGTTGAAGTGAAATTTCACGGGCGAGTGTACTTTGTATCCTAAGGTATCGAGGATGGTTGGATGAAGATTCTTCGAGATCCTTGTTCGAGCTTTTAACATTTTCAAAAACGAAGACTTGGAAATCTAGTTATTTTTGGGTGATTTTCCTTTTCTTTTACCACCACAAGATAACTATCACTTTAAGGAGTTACGCTAGTAGTGCTTTCAGTGTCACATTAAATTATGAATTTTCAAGAGGTGATGTCGCCTTATACTTGATGGTTGGTTGGATGAAGAGTATAGAGTACTTAGGATTGAAATGGGCATGAACTCGGCACCGCTCTTTGTTACATGTGTGCGAGTTTAAGTCACGAGTTCGGGATATTATACTTCGTGTCAAATTCATCATATTGGGTTTTCTCCATCAATTTTGTCACAACAAAGAGCCTACAAAATGATGATGGGGTTGATTGCAAGTTTGCCAAAAGTATTAGATAAGAAATAGATTATGACGCTTGAACACAACATCAAGCCTCGACTCTAAAGAAAATAAAAGTGTGCGTCTGAGTGCGCGCTTTATCTTCAAAAAGAAGAGAAATCTTCTTATGACGCTTTCAAGCCTCGCTCTAATAACAATTCAAGTACGCCTCAAAGGCGTTATCTAAAAGAAAAGAAAAGTGTATGACGCTTCAATACAACAATTCAAGCCTTTATCTTCAAAAGTCTTCAAGAGAAATCTTCTCGTGTTTGACCATTCTCATCAACATGCTTCATGCTTTTCCATGCGATGTTCAGCTATGAAGTGAACCAAACTCACATTGATTGTTCTTTTATTCCACTTGCTCAATTATAATGGCGATAAGCGACATCATATGCAATCTTTGAGGGGATAGTGTGGATAGACTACATTTGGATGATATTTACTTATTTAATCAAGAATGGCATCTCGTATGCAATTCTCTAGGGAAAGAAGAAGCATGATAATTGTACATGTTGAGTTATATCCAGAATATATGGTCATCTGACTCCTAACTCATGTAAGAACCCAGCTTCTTCTTATCGGGTCATTTTACATGGAGTTTCTAAGAGAGTGCTGGTTGACTTCCTCTCATGGTCGATATGATTAATGAGAAAGTTCTTCCAGCTGCGGGGTTGATTCCTTGATGAACATCTTTCTCGTTCTTGATTTGTTTGATTGGGAGGGATTTGGGTTAAGGGATTTTCTATATGTAACTTAACGGAATGCATGTGAGTGATATAGAAGATGTTGACTTTCTATTCCCCAAACGGACAATCTTGAAGAAGGTCGAGTCTGATGTAATCGTTTCTACGGCTATATGTTGCATGTTAGAAGACTAAAGACGCGTTGCATTTGATTATCTAAAGACTTAACTTTAATCAGGGCATCATCAAAAAGATTGTCGGTCTCCGGGAGAGCACTAATTGGGTGAGAGTAAAAGCCAAGATTTAATCCCTAATTAGACTCGCCACACGCTTCTTCAAAGAAGTTGATTCTCACTGTATTTCAAACATTCTTCTCAAAAGAATTTGAGTATACGGGCTTGATATGTGTTGCCGATTACGAGTATCAAACCCGAGAAGGGGGAAGGAGACGCGCATCTAAACGCTAAGCTGAGTAAGCTTGATGAACTTAATACTTCTAGTGATTGAAGAATCCCGGGAGAAAATGTCATGGACCGCAGAGAGCTTCGAGGTTTGACCCATAGCGTAGTGTTCTTATTCCAATTTCACATGGGGAAGATATGGAAGAGTTAGTTTATGGTGATAAAGAGGTACACAAGTATGACATATCTGGGGAGATAAATGTGTAACATGAGGGAGGTGTTATCAGTTATTATCTCTTTGGGAATGTGTGTGCTGAGTGTTGAGCTTTATACACGATCGCTGTGGAAGATAAACTGTACATGAGGAGGTGTTATCGCTATTCTTTCTTCTTGGGTATTTGTGTATTCGGTTCTCGACATTTATTCAATGAGGGGATAAATGTAACATGAGGAGGTGTTATCGGTTATTCCTTCTTTGGGTATTTGTGTACTTCGGTTCTTGAGCTTCATATTCGATCATCGTGTGAAGATAAATGTGAACACTAGGGAGGTGTTTTCAGCTATTCCGGCATGATGTGTATTCTGGAGAGTTCTTGAGCGCTATACAATGAGATTCAGTCGATCACTCAGCTGACTTCGCGGGAAGTGGTCTCTTGACACCTTTTGGTATGCATCGATCTGATTTCAATGTAAAAAGAAATATGAGAAGATCTATTCATGAGTGGGATGATAGTTGATGTTCTATCTTGATGATATAACCCCGAATCTAAGAATCAATGATGATCATTCTTAAAGGAGAGCGTAAGATCCAAGATAATGGCGTGCTTTGTTGTGCTAGCTAGCTAAAGCGAGCTGAAAGAAGCTTAGAATATGCTCAACAAGAAGATTTTTTGTTTGGGGGGAAGTTGCCAAATTCTCGCTTTCGTGATGGTTCAATTTCTCTTCTACAATACAAGAGCCTCGAAAGCTTTGGTGTAGAAAGTTTAAGAGATAATGACTTTTATCTTCTTCTTGAAACATTTTGATATCCTTATCTAAATATAAATTATTATCATCTTCTTAAACTATATCATCTACTCTATCTTTGTAAATATTTATCAAAAAGCAAAATACAAAAATATAAAACCGGTGAAACAAAATAGAAAAATATAAAATCAACAAAAATCCATAAAAATTTGAAAATCGAGAAAATACCAAAAAGTTTTGTTTTCTCAAGACATGTCTTCGTACTGATAACATCTACGGCCTTAGAAATGTCATTCAATAATGGAGCAGGACCATAGATGAAGTTCGAGCAGGAGGTCTAAATATTTTTTTCCAAAATATGTCTCGAACCATAGCTTCTGCTGCCATTTCTGGTCAGAAACCCGTGCTTAAACCATGGCTTGCTATATATTTGAGATGCAACCAGCTTTTAAAGAAAGGAATTGCTACGCTTAATCGCTTTTCATTAATTTCGTGCACTTATCCTAAAACAAAATGAGGAAAGCATGTAAAAAAAAGATCGCTTGCTCCTACATAAATATTTTCTTTCTTAAAATTCTTCTGGAAAATATTTGTTGTGTTCAAAATAATTGGAAAATAAGTTGTTTGAAAAATCAATCGAATTGTAGTTCCTATAAATTTAAACTCAATCAATGACTTTAGTATGGTTAAAACTTTTTATGAAATGAGTCATTGATTGAGGGGGAGAATGTTTTCAAATTTATTTCATGTAAACGAGCTTACTTAATCATCCCATATACTTGATGTAAGAAGCTGCTTGCCTACATGGAAGGACTAGGAGTCTAGGATATGATTATTAGGATTAGATGATTAGAGGCTTGATGAACACATAATCCTCATGTGATGAGTGTCTAAATACTCATCATTTTGTATAATCTAAACGCAAAATCATCTCGAAAACACTCGAAACACATCAAAATGATCAAAATATCACAAATCAGTGTTTTATGTGTTTTAAATGCAAAATATCAAAATCGATGAAAACGATCAAATTTGCAAAATTGGCGCTTTAGTCCCCCAAGTTTTAAAATTGTCAAATCTAGTCCACGAAATATCAAAATGTGGAATTTTATCATTCAAGGTCCTTAAAGTATTCTAAGTTGTAAAAAATGATCCTTGAATGAATTTTTGGTCAATTGGCAAGAAAGGTCCCTAAACTTTGAAATTTTGCAAAATTAGTCCTTGGGCCTTTTAAAATGAATTTTATGCAAAAGTGGTCCATGTGATATTCATTTATGTCATGTTTGGTCCTTGTGAGAGCATTGGAAAAAGTTCATGTTCAGTCCCTCATGTTTGGCAGTTGTACACTTTTGGTCCTTGGTATCTAAGCTTAACCAAACGGATCCTTTAATACTAAACCCAATCCACTATCCAATCCAGCTAGGCCCAAATCCAACCCAAACCTTGACCCGGCCTTTTGTTATTACCCACCCACGGTCAACAGAAGTCAAATAAGGAGAAAACCGCCAGTCACTGTAGCACCTCCTCTCCACCCCTGTAAACTCAAAACCAGACATGGTTTTCCAACATTTTCAACCCCCTTCCTCACCTATCCATACCCCTTGTCCCCTCCACCTCCTCTAAACACCAAAATCCTTTAATTATCTCAACCAACTCCATTTAAAGCAAAAACCTGCTAATAAGAAAATTGGCGCCAAAATCCAAGTGTATGGTTATGATGAATGAGAGTGATCCAGGGCTCAGAGTTGGTGGGATAGATTCGAGTACATGTGAAAGAAGTTTGGAATATAAAAGGAAGCAAGAGATGAAGCAAAAGGAGAGACTACTAGTTTTTATTTTTCTTCAATGTCGTTTTATAATAAATGTTTTAGTTTAGTTGAAAATCATATCTTTTGTTTTATTGTATCAACTTCAAGTCATATTATCAGTTTAATCTAATTTTAAGCTTCAATTCCAAGTTGTGTTCACTTTTCATGTTTCTTATCTCTTGTTGCAAATTTGGTTTTCAAAATCCTATGCTCAACTCTTTAGAAGTTTATTTTAAGCTCCAACAAGCTTATACAAGCTTATTAAATCTTTTATAAGCTCACAATTAAGTTTCGATTAACTTTGTGAAATGGTCAACAAAAGTCAAGTGGGTCAAGAATGGTGTTGGTGATGATGTGGGTGATGCAAGAGGGTGATATTGGGTGAGATTAAGCTAGAATAGGTTAGTTTGGTCCTGGTTTAGCCTTAGAAATCAGTTGGTCATTTGATGATAAGTATCTCATTTTCATTTCAAGTGAAATTTTGCATTTTATATTGTCTATGTATCGTGGTCATCTTTAGTTTGAACTTGCTTATATAGTTGTAATTAGGTCATGTGAACTCGGTTTAGTCATTGGTATTAGCTAAATCAGTAGTTTACCTCTTTAAACTTTCATATCAGTTCAATAAAAGTGTGTTTGGATTCACTGTCAAATATGTCTTAAAAGGTTAGTTAGTGGTTGTTTCTAGTTGGTTCATGTTTGTTTAGGTTAAATATACTCATTTGAGTCTTTAAATTGTGCCTGCAACACATTAAAAGTCAAAATCCTTTTCTTTTGTCTTGAATCAGTTTACTGTTGGATCTTTTGCAAAGCAAGTTCTTGTTTTATGTTCAAAATCCATAGACAAAGCTTGTGTTAACTTCATTTCATTATAAATAACCAATATCAGTCCTCAAATCAAGTTCAAACTTCATAAAAGTCAACTATACTCAACTGCTTCAAAAGTCAATTTGGCAAAAATAAGTTTTAAGCCTAAATAGAAGGAATTTTCTTGGCTTCATTTTTAAGCCAAATTTAGTGAGATTTGTTGTTTTAGAAACTTCTGTTGGTGTTCTTCCTTATCACCATTTTAGTATAATTTTATAAATTTTTTATAAGCTCAAAACTAGCTTCTCTTTTAGGCATAAAATGTCCTGCTCATGAGATGTTCAAAGATAAGTCGAGTTTTCTCGATTCTTGCAGCTTGTGCAGTGGCTCATAAGAGCTTCCCAAGGTCTGAGTTTTGGTGCACTAGGTCTCAACCAGGTCTAGTTCAAGTTCCAATTGTTGGTTTCTGTTTCCACTTATTCTAGTGCTTATAATTCACCGCAACTTGGTACCTATTCATTGTTTTTTAGCCCATAAGCTCATATTCTCAAACTGCTCACTTGCTTATCGAGGTTGTAGCTTGTTGATACTTGTTTCATTTTGGTTCTTTTAGTATTTCATAACTCTGCTTTGGGTTGGTAGCTTTTGGATTCCATTTGCTTATTCATAGTGCTTATTTATAAGCACTTTCCACATCGCTTGCATAATCCTCCACACAAACCCTGTTTTTCTATTTTCCTTTATTCCTAATATTATTTTAGACTTTTCCTGAAATTTTCAGATTTTTCTAAGTTGGTTTGCTATTTTCTTTATTTAATCTAGTTTTTAAGTATTTTTAATTAGCTTTTAATACAAAAATTAAGAAAAGCTTCAAAAAATAATTTTCATTTTTCTTAAGTTTAGATAAATGTAAAAAGCTTAAAAATTATTTTTCTATAATTTTCTTAGCTTAAATAGTATTTTCTAGCATTTTAATTAGTTTTAAATAGTTTTAAATTAATAATAAATACATAAAAAGTCTAAAAAATATAATTTCTGTTTTAAAATAAGTTTTATCATATTTTAGATTTTTCTAAGTTATAATTTCATTTTTCTAGGTTAATTTTGTATTTTCTTATATTTTAGTGCATTTTAAATACTTAATAAATAGTT
The DNA here is from genome assembly GCA_022545495.1 of Chrysanthemum lavandulifolium. NCBI lineage: Eukaryota > Viridiplantae > Streptophyta > Magnoliopsida > Asterales > Asteraceae > Chrysanthemum > Chrysanthemum lavandulifolium. The sequence goes on along the minus strand of CM040244.1, from coordinate 68,781,831 downwards.
TTTAATTAATAATAATTAAATAAATAGTTATAAAAATAATTTTCTTTTTCTATAAATTTTCTTTTATCATCAGGATTGTAAAAATGTATTTTTCATATTTTTAGGATTTATATTGTGTAAGTTTCACGTTTTTATTTGTACGTTTACGTTATTTTTATTTAAACGTAAGTTTTAAGTTTTAAGTTTTAAACATTCATCACTTTAAATATAGTGATAGCGTTTATTTAATATCTTTTATCTTTTTAATTTTCTTAATTTGTATTTAAGTCGCTGTTATTTATTTTATAACTTTTTCAGTAGTGTAATTATCCTATCCAAATCTTTTCTGATCACTATCATTAGTGATCAATCTATCGTCTGATCAAGTGTTTGCACACCATTGAGTCTCCGTGGGACATAACGACCCGGGAATTCACTATATTCTCCAGGACTTCACTGTATTTGGTTCCAAGCTGTTTTAAGTCTGTTACGGTCGGCCATTCACAAGTGGCCGGCTTGTGTGATTAGACTTGACGGTTCGGACCAGATCACAACGTCAGAGGTCTCACTGCATCAGCAGATGGTTTTCTTCAAGCCTTACAACAACAACAAAAGCAACTCAACCACCTAACGTATCTTTGTGCAGGACAAGTAGTGGATGATACCATTTTTCAAAAAAATTGAAAATATTGTTTTGAAAATGGAAAAATATTGTGTTGAAAATAAATTGGACTCAAAATTTAGAAATCAACCGGACTTCATTTTGTCAAAACTAAAGTCACTCAATCAACGACTACGGTCATTGATTGAGGTGGATAGTGTTTTCAAATTAAATATTTTCAAACAATATATCATCAAACAAATCGAGTCCGTTTGTACAAAATAAGTGGTGATCTAAAAGATTTAATGTTATGTCATGGTAAGATTTTTCTTTTAAATCAAAGATCTTTCAAAATGAAAATTTTTACATTCTTGTTTGATTGTGAAATTTTATCTTTTACGTAAAGATTTCTTAAAAAATATCATACCGACACTAACAATCTTTAAATGTCTAAAATTGGTCCATATCGGTCATTTTCAAAACCGAATCAAGCCACGTCTTTCCCAAAATTTTCTAAATGATTTAAATCAATTGGGATCACAAATCTCAAATGGTTTGATATTTTTGATCGGGGAGAGATCGTGAGTTAAATCTCAAATCTGTTTAAATGGAATTGGTTTTAGTCCTTTAAAGGCACTCCTACCTCCATGTGCCAAACGATTTAAATATATGATGCACATGATTGAGGAGGATCATTTATCCAAAAACAAGATGAGAATTTAAACCTGGCCAAATTTTCTCCCATGTTTTCTAAACCTAATTAAATCACTTGAGATCCAAAATCTCAAAGGGGTTTGTTATTTTGATCGAGGAGAATTTGTGATTTAATTATGAAATCGATAAATGATGATCGATTTGATTCAAAAGTGCAGTCGCTCTCCCATATGTGCTAAACGCTTTCGAATATCACACTGTTTGCATTTCATATAGAGTACGACTAAGTTGAACCATACTTACTTAGGTCACGTGTCGGAGCCATTACCTTCTATGCTTTGACATACTTTTACGAATTACCTACTTTGCTAAGGTGAGTTCATAGCCCCACCTTTTATTATTTAACTACTTTATAAACTCTTTGGGGAGATACATGCTACTACTTTTATTACGATCACAATTGCTTGAAACGTATTGAATCGAATATTTTATTGACACTAAGTACCATTATTGCCAAAGTCAAGTCCCTATATCATGAACAATTAATCACTGTGTGTGGCGAGAATATTGTGAACATGCCTATTGGGATTGACGAATCCCGCTTGTGTTGATCGGATAGATGACCAGACGCACTATATTTGAGATCCTAGGTATAAGGCAAATCACCTACCAAGGCAATTACTATTATATCATTGTTTTGATACCTATAGTTAACATTTTGCGTGTCATGAGCTTAGTGCAATAATAAATGTTTTATGACTTGGTGGTGTATAACAACTGGCACCATAACACTTGAAATCTTGTGATCAACTGTTTTACTTATAAACCTATGAATTCACTCAACCATTGTATTGACCTTTTTAGCATGTTTTATGTCACGTCCTTAAAGTACTAGCTGGCATGGAGTCGCAGGGATATTTTGAAGACTTTGCATCTCATTATCATTCGAAATTTTAAAACTTTTATGTTGTACTACTTATATATTATGAACTTGTTGGGACCTCTTAAACTCGATGTTTTATATTAATCGAATGATAATTTATTTCAACACGTCTCATTTAAAGGTCATTTAGCTTAAATTATGAGCTATGAAGTAATATCACAGTGACACTATCTTCCGCTGCGATATTTTGAAGGTGTTAAATGATTGCATGTCAAAAATAAATGAAGATAGCCCATCCAATGACGGGCCTTAATAATAGTGGTATATAAGAACTTCATGATAGAAGTTATATTAATGAGTCTTCATAATATTTAGACTGAAATACACTGTTGGTCCCTAAACTTGTCCGAAACATCACGCTAGGACAAAACTTGCCTTTTTCATCCCGGGAGTCCAAAACAAGGTTTTTATAGTCTAAATCGGTCCCTTGACCCATTTTACATTGGGCAACGTCTGTTATCTTCTCCCATGTGCCTTGCACATGAGGGAAAAATGGTCATTTTATCGTTTTGGTTGATTATTTTGGTGGTACAACCTTAGAGACGAATGGTGCACTTAATAAAAAAGTTATACCATCACTACCACCCTCATGTTATCTCTTTTCCTGCTTCTCTCTCTAAAATTAACACCAAAACCATTCTCAAATCTCATCCATCCACTCTAAAAAAAGGAAAAAAAACAAAGTAAATCAAACACCAATCTTCATTCTTCATTTTCATACCCACACACAGTGGCAATCTCCATTATCTTTCTAAAACACGAATTGTAACACCCCCAAATCTCGGTACAGCGGAAGACTTAATCTAGTTTTTGGGGCGTTACATTGGATTGGTGTCTCACACAAGTATAGCAACAAGATAGTCATATTATCATTCAAAACCAATCCCAAATTTAATTATCCAAAACATTAATCCCAAAATGTAAATAATAGGCCCAAACATTATTTAATAAAATAGGTCCTCATAAATTATCAAAGTTTGATTATGATCCTTGAACCATGCCTCCTTGCCAAGCTTCCACAGAACACGTACTCCAAACATCACTTAAATACGTGAGAAAAACATGCTAAAAGGTCAGCTAACGCTGGTGAGTTCATAGGTTTAAATTCAAGTTTAAAATCGTGGACCTGTAGGAGTTTATTTGCTATGCGAGACCCAAGATAGATACACATCAATCACATACCAATATCACAATCACAATATCAAAAATATCATATTCGACATCATAGTGGGACCCTAGCGACTCTAGCCAGCTGATGATGTACCCTCCGAACAGCTCGACGGACCCCCCTTCGAGATGTGTCAAAGCCCTTCTATACTAAGGCCCAAGTTAGGTCTCCTAAATGTTCGTGGGCGTCAAACCATTCGTGCACACTAAGGTTACCTACGGGGAATTCGCCATTCAAAGCCTTAAGCCCTTCGGGTATGGTTAATGATGAAGCAACGGATAGAAGAACCTCCGACTTCGTCAAACCCACAATCTCCTCTCTTTCTTGGCTTTCCCACCAAGTTTGAGAACGTGGGTCACTAAGCCCTAGTGGTTAACCACAATCATAGGGCGCCCCATGATCTCTAACATTTACACAGAGGTGCCCTCAACCCTATTTCTTCCACTATGTGGAAAACTAGAAGGGGTTGAATAGTTTTGCCGATTTTACGTTAGTTTCAAAAACTTTAGATTCGTTAATATAGAAAGTATAGATCTAATGATAAAGCAAGTAACTAAAGTAAAGCGAAGGGAAAGAAAAGGCACAACCGATGTATAGTGGTTCGGCTACAAGGACACTTTCCTTGCCTTACTCCACTCCCCGAGTCACCTACTCGAGAGTTCAAGCACTATGTCAACAAACTCCTTCACTTGGTGGAGAAGCCTTCACAACGTTTCTTACACTTTTTCCGGTACAAAGCTAAATACCGATTCCGTAGCACGGTGGACCAAACCAACACGACTATTACACAACAAATATGTGAAATATCAAATACAAGATCTTTGCTACGAAATATTGCGGAGTGACAAATCAATCAAGGACCCTTGCTTGGATGACTTGTAGAATGCTCATGATCTCGCCTTAGAGAAGGACCTATATGAGGTTCACAAATAGAAAGAAAGAAGAACAACTCTCTAGATCAAGTGATCTATATGTTAAAAGAGAATGAGAGTGTATGAGAGATTTAGTAAGAAGAGGGGTGAGTTAGAATGAAGAAATGGCTCTTTATTTATAGGAAAAATCTTCCACTGTTCCTCGGATCCCACAGATCCCTTCCACTTGGGATCCGTCTAGTGTAATCCTAGGGATCCGTGGAATGCTCCTCTTTGCCCATGGGTTTTTTGGTTATGGGTCATGGGTTATGGGTTGGTCCATGGGTTTTCTTTAGATTCAATGTATCTAAGTATAAATTGTATCTAGCCAACTTGGGTATGGGTTAAGATCCATGGGTTATGGTCCATGGGTTATGGTTTTTACCCATCCTAATAAACTATTACAACAAATGCTTAATTACTACATTTTTGAATTTAAATGGCTATATGTAAATGCTTTACAAAAATAACATGTATCCTTATAAATATACTTAAGATAACATTATATTTGTTATCAACAAAACACAAAGAGATCGCAAAATATTAATAAACGTTTTACGGTTTATTTGTATTAACAAACTCCCCTTTTGTTGATGACAAAACATAATGTTATGATGAGTAAACTTAAGAATAGATGTAAGTTTTGAAAGCCCCTAAGTTTTACTTCTTCTCCCCTTTTTGTCGAAACAAAAGTTAACCCTTGGAAGAAATAAACATAAAAGTGTGGAAAAATTAGTCCATATATCGCTAACTCCCCCTTGACGGTAGCTCCCCCTTGTTTGGGGCGTCAAGTGAAGAAAAATAAAGATCCTACAAATAGAAAGGTTAGTAACATGCTTAAATAATCTTGTGATTGCCGAGAATCAAGATTGGGAGCCAAGGTATGTAAACAAGACCTTGTAATAAAACAAAAAATTGTAGTGGTATTTATGCCACGTACAAGCATGTAAAAATAAGAACAAGACTTGTTCTTGAAAATGACTTCAAAAGAAAAAAATACTAAAAATAGAAAATAGTAGTAGTGATTCCTTCCATGCTTGCATAAGGTTATGGATGGATGTTTTGATGAGTGATGGTATTGATGTGATCAAGGATGAGGTTGAGTATGAAACGCATTTCTTCCCTAACTTCTATTGCGATTTCCCTAGTGGATTGGCAATGTTCACAATGTAAATGATGTGGGTAATGAGTGCGGAAGTTTTCCGGGTTGTTTTGATTTGAGTTATGCGGAAGATGTGGTGGAAAAATAGAAAATATGGATCAACATCCGGAATGTTTGTAAGTGGTGGTGGAAAAGAACTTAGATGTTCTTGTAATGTGATGGGAGCTAATGGTGGTGATGTTTCAAGATCTTGAAAAATTGTATTTGGAGATGTGGGGGGTGTTGAAAATACTATTTCTTTTTGTTTAGGTTGTTTAGATCTTGTTGGAGTCTTAAGGAGTTCCAAAAGAGTGACTTTAGGTGGTGATGAAGTTGGTGTACTTGTTGGTGATGAGGAGGTGCTATAAGGAAGCATCTTGTAGTGAGTTATTTGTTGAGGATGAACCATTTGAGGTTGGTTTGCTAAACAACAAGATCGGATACTAATCCGATGCGAAATCCTAGAGTTTGATTGTGGTATTTTGGATGGTGGTAGTACAAAGGTTTGGGTATCATGAAGATGATTGTTTGTACTAGGTGATTCATCTAAAGGGTTTTGGATGACATGGTGTATTGTGTTTGTGAGGATGAGATGGATTATGCAAGCATTTTGGGAGTTCTATATATAGAAAACAAAGCATTGTAATGAATGCTTGACCCAACATGTGGATTAAAATCTAATGATTAGATATGAATTCAAGGCATGTGATCATGAGAACACAAGCATTAAAGAGCATACTCCCAAAATGAAACAAATGTGGATTTTTCATCCAAAGTGAAAAAATAGAAGGTAAAAAGCGACACTGTTTCACGGATCCCACGGATCCTTCCTTGAGGATCCGTCCGGCATGAAGGTTGGGATCCGTGGGTGCAGTGATTCGAGCAGCACAAAATTTTCCTTTTGGAAACATTTTTGCCTAGTGTGTGCCTATATGCAAACTATTTGGAGTTGCGGTTATCTCGACCCTTAAAAAGAAATAGAAAATAAACTAGAAGTAGAAAAAAGTATCCTATTGAGATAACCCGAAAACACATATTTAGTACATAAGTATGTAATTTAGTGTTATCAATGCTCCTAATTCATTGTTGCTTAAATGAATGTACCCGAAAACACATATTAGTTATGTGTCCCCTTTAGCATTCAAAAGACATGAGATGCAATGAAAACGGGTTTTACTTTGTATTACTAATGAAAAGCGATTTGTCCTAGGCGTGAGAAATTGCTTTTGTGAAATTGATACGGAAGGTATCATCCTTCTAGAAAACGTTTTGAAAAGAGGTTTTCTTTGATAATGTGTATGTGTTTGAAAAAAATAAGAAAGCTATAAGTGGAAAACTTATCTTGGGTTTTGAAAATTCCGTATTGTTTGTGAGTTGTGCGTGAAATAGAGATCCTAGACTCGAGAAAGAAGAAGGCTAGTGTTTACATCCCTTGTAGAGTCAAATAAGTTCGACGTTTGTTCCATTAGACCAAGACCAAGGCAAGTAGGTTGAATTGTTCCTTCAACGGTTTAGTGAGGACGTTGGCTATGTTGTCTTCGGATGCTACCTTCTCAATAGAGATGTTCCCTTTGAACATTGTCTCTTAAGAAATGGTGACGAATCTCTATATGCTTTGTGCGAGAATGCAATACCGGATTCTTGCTTAAGTCGATGGCACCTTTGTTGTCACATAGGATGGCTATGTCGCTTAGATGAATGTCGTAGTTGACTAACGCTTGTTTCATCCATAGTGCTTGTTGGCATGCTTTGCGGCGGAGACGTGCTCGGCTTCGATTGTTGATATTGCTAGTGCCGTTTGTTTCTTAGAAAACCAAGGCGTTAAACAACATCCGTGAAAGTACACACCCACTTGTACTTTTTCTATCAACGTAATCACCGCATGGTCGAATCTGCATATACAATTGATTCTACTCCCGTGCCTTAGGATACCATAATCCTAATTGTTTTGTACCCTTAATGTATCTAAATATCCTTTTACGGCTTGGGTGTGATGTTTTAGGGTCTTCTTGAAACCTAGCACATAAGCAAACACTAAACATGATATCCGCCTACTTACCGTGAGGTAGAGAAGACTACCTATCATGCCACGATATTTAGTATTATCTCTGATTCGCCGTCTTCATCTTTAGTGAGTTTGGTGTCGGATGACATTGGTGTCCTAATTGGTTTCGACTCTTCTAGACCGAATTTCTTTAACATCTCCTTTATGTATTTAGATTGATTAAAGAAGATACCATCTTCTACTTGTTTAATTTGTAGACCAAGAAAGAAACTAAGTTCTCCCATCATACTCATCTCGAACTCATCATGCATGATTTTAGAGAAATCATCACACATGTCTTGACAAGTGGATCCGAATATAATATCATCTACATATATTTGCACTATGATTATATGTGACTCTCTTTTCTTAGTAAAAGTGTGTTGTCAACTAACCCCATGGTATAGTTGTGTTTAATTAAAAGGACTTGAGTCTATCATACCAAGCTTTTGGAGCTTGTTTAAGACCGTAAAGGTCTTTCTTTAATTTATATACATGTTTGGGTTTTCAAAATCGATGAAGCCCGGAGGTTGAGCTACATATACTTCTTCATTAATGAAACCATTTAGAAAAGCGCTTTTGACATCCATTTGATAAAGCTTTAGATCATTAGCACAAGCATACGCAAGAAGTATTCTTATAGACTCTAATCTAGCCATGGGGCATAGGTCTCATCAAAGTCTATTCCTTCTTGTTGGTTATACCCTTGGGCAACGAGTCTAGCCTTGTTCCTAGACACTACTCCGTTTGCATCTAATTTGTTTTTATAAACCTATTTTGTTCCTATTATGGTTTGATTACTAGGTGGAGGGACAAGCGTCCAAACATCATTAGAAATGAATTGATTTAGTTCTTCTTGCGTAGCCATTACCCAACTCTCATCTTTTATGGCTTCTTGTGTATTCTTAGGTTCTATGGTTGAAACGAAACAAAACAAGCTACTTTGGTTTTGAACTTGAGACCTTAGTCTTCGTTCGTTTAGCTTTCCTATGACTTTATCAACGGGGTGATCTTTGGATTCTTTAATGTTTATGATTTCATCATTTAAAGGTTCTTCTTGTTCATTTATCTTTTTCTTTATTACTATAGCTTCACTTTCTATGATCTCGTCATCGACAAGAGGTGGAGAGGGTTTGGGTGGACTTTCATCAAATTTTATGTTTAATGACTCTTCTACCTTTATTGTTTCTTTGTTTAATATGACGTAAGCTTTGCTATTTGGCGAGTAACCTAGAAAGATACCTTCGGTTGATTTAGGATCAAATTTTGTAAGGTAATCTTTAGTATTAAGAATAAAACATTTGCTTCCAAAGACTCTAAAGTGATTTAACGAGGCTTTTTGCCTCGGAGTAACTCATATGGAGTTTACCTAAGATTGGTCTAATTAAGACTCGATTGAGTATATACGTTGAAGTATCAACAACATTACACCAAAACTTTTGAGGTATGGATTGTTCATTAAGCATGGTTCTACTCATTTCTGTAGGGTTCTATTCTTTCTTTCTACTACCCCATTCGATTGTGGAGTGCATGGAGCCGAGAAGTTGTGAGCAATACCATTAGCGTCACAAAAGGCTCCAAATTGCACTTCATTATCGAATTCCTACCATGATCCGTCCTAATGGACACTATAGGACTTCTAGTTGTCTTTGGATCTTTTTCTTAATATTTTAAAATAATTAAAGGTTTCGTTTTGTTCTTTAAAAATTTTGTCCATGTATACCAAGAGTAGTCATCCACTATGACCAAAGTGTAGTAGTTGCCTCCATAACTTTGGATAGCGGATGGACCAAATAAATCCATATGTAGTAATTCTAGACACCTAGTTGTAGACACCATGTTTTTAGCTTTATGACTAGAATGAGCTTGTTTTCCTACATTACAAGCATCACAAAATGATGTTCATATTTTAACTTAGGTAGATCTCTTACTAGATCTTTGGATGATAGCGATTGAAGAAGTCGCATGTTGGCGTGACCCAATCTTGATGCCATAAGGTCAAGTATCATCCATGGAGGTAAGACATAGTTTGTCTTTAGGTTCATTACCGATTTTAATGACATAGACTCCATGTTTCCTAATTCCTCTTCCTATGGTTATGCCATTTTTAGTATCTTACTACGGTTTAGGTAAAAGTACATTGCACTTTTTATCACATATTTGTCCTATACTTAAGAGGTTAAAGTTTAGGTTTTCACGTGACACACATCGTTAATGGTTAGAGATTTGTTAGAAATCGTACCTTTACCGATGATTCTACTTTGCTATTTCCAAACACCACATTACCTCCATTTACGGTTCATATGTGGAGAATAGATCCCTATTGCGGTCATGTGCCTCATGCACCCGCTATCCTTGACCCATTCATCGGGGTCTAGGTCGACCTTTAAGCACACCTAAAACAATAATAAACTCAAAGTTTGGTCCCCATTTGTTCATGGGTCCATTAGTGTTAAACATTCCATTCATGTTAGACATGTATGGATAAGATGATATGCATTCCATGGAGCAAAGTTTTGAAAAGGAAAACAGTTTTGCATATTTGGGTTCCATCCCATTTGATGGTTACTTCTTGGATAAACGTTATTAGATCTCCTAGATGGATTATGTTTTGAAAAGATGGAGCTTTGTTTCTTGCAAAAGTAGGATTATACTTTGGAGGTGGTTTTCTAGTGGTGACATGAGTTGGTTTCTTCCTATTAACGATAACAAACTCGGTTCTAGATGAAGAAGCTACGTTATTACCACTATTTGCTCTGACAGATCCACGGATCCCCTGTGTGTACACTAGCGGTTCCCTTTTGGGATCCATGGGATCCGCCACAACGATGTTGGTTTTCTAGTGCCTTACCAAATTTTGTTTCTTTACTTTCACTAGTTGATGGATCAAGTTGTTGAATACCTAGACCTTTTGGTTGTTACCGTTTAACACCATCTAGTATTGTATCTAAAGTGTTCGTACTCATTCTAGCAATTTTAGAATCTAGATGATCAACTAGTGTTTGAAGTTGAGCATAAGTTCACATTCACCACTTGCTATTTTACCCTTTTCTAAACGTTTTAGTTTTGCTTTTAATTCTAGGGTTTATAGACAGATAGGTTACCCAACTTTATTCGCCTAAGTTACCAAACTTTTTTTTTGTGCAAACAGGGTATTGGACTACAGGGATTTGACATTCAGGTTACTGAATTTGTAAAATAAGACATTTAGGTTACTTAACTTACCTAAAATAATGCATTTGGGTTACTTAACTTACCTAAAAAAATGCATTTGGGTTACTTTGATTACCTTTGAAAAATGAAGGTTGAATGCTTAACTAAAGTTCGATAACCTAAGTGAACAAAATGAAAGTTTGGTAACTTAGGCGAACAAAGTGGGAAAGTTGGGTAACTTTATCGATGTAAAACCCTTAATTCTATGACTTCTTTATCTAAGCGTTGATTTTAACTCTTTAAAAGCTTGTTTTGTTAATTAGTTTTAAGCTAATATTGCATAGTTTGTCATATTCATTATGCAATGAGTCGTCATCAAGTGATGAACTACTATAGTATTCGTGACATACCTCGTCATTTGCCATGAGACAAATTTTTTCGTCCTCCTCGTCGCTCATTCCCCATGTGCCGCTCACGAACGCTTTTGATCATCCCGTTTGGGACACTTACTAATAAAGTGGTTTGGGTCCCCACATTTAAAGCAAGTACGATCATCCTTTGGCTTCTCGTCCTCTATGCTTTTCGAAGCCTTTCTTATCGTCATACGGTTGTTTGGCGTATCTTCCTTTCTTCTAAAGAACTTTTAAAGTCCTCACCGCCATAGCGTACTCCTCATCGTCACTACCCGAGGAGGAGTTCTCTTCATCGCTTGAAGCCTTTTTGGCTTTTAGGGCAAGATATTTGTGTTTCTCTTTCACCTTTGAGGCTTCGGAGTCTTTAGCCAGGACAAGCTCGTAGACTTTTAGGTTGCCTATGAGTTCATCGAGGGTGAGGGTTGTAAAATCTTTTGACTCTTCGATCGCCGTCACCTTGGATCTCCACTTCGATGGAAGTGCCCTTAGATATCTCCTAACATGGTTACGGCTAGAAGAAGATTCATCAAATGCTTGTAAACATGTAATTATAGTATTAAAGTTAGCAAATGAATGATCTATAATTTCCTCATCCGATATTGAAAATTGTTCATATTGTTGAACAAATAAATTAATTTTTTTATTTTTAACTTGTTCGTTGCCTTGATTAGTTACAACTAAAGAATTCCAAATTTCTTTAGAGGTTTTAAGCAAAGAAATTCTTTCGAATTCCTTTTTCGATAAAGCATTATATAAAACCATTTTTGCTTCACTATTTTTAGAAACCTTTTTCTTCAAATCATAATTTAGTTTATCATGAGGTATGTTAACTACATTCCCTTTATCATCTTTTGAGCTAGCCTCAAAATCGCCTTCAACAATAATGTACCAAAGATCAATATCTTTAGATTTCACATATGTCTCGAATCTATTTTTCCAATATATAAAACCATTAGTTTCAAGTAGTGGTGGTCGTTGCATAGATTGCCCTTCTTTATAATTGTCAGAACCCATAGTGATCGAAAAGTTTTTAAAATATAATTTTACTTTAAAACTTTTATAAACTTAGCTCTTGATGCCAAGTGTAGAAAACTAGAAGGGGGGGTTGAATAGTTTTGCCGATTTTACGTTAGTTTCAAAACTTTTAGATTCGTTAATATGTGAGATCTTATGGATGCATAGAAAGTATAGATCTAATGATAAAGCAAGTAACTAAAGTAAAGCGAAGGAAAGAAAAGACACAACCGATGTATAGTGGTTCATTACAAGGACACCTTCCTTGCCCTACTCCACTCCCGAGTCACCTACTCGAGAGTTCAAGCACTATGTCAACAAACTCCTTCACTTGAGAAGCCTTCACAGCGTTGCTTACACTTTTTCCGGTACAAAGCTAAATACCGAGTCCATAGCACGGTGGACCAAACCAACACGACTATTACACAACAAATATGTGCAATATCAAATACAAGATCTTTGCTACAGAAATCTTGCGGAGTGACAAATCAATCAAGGACCCTTGCTTGGATGACTTATAGAATGCTCGTGATCTCGCCTAGAGAAGGACCTATATGAGGATCACAAATAGAAAGAAAGAAGAACAACTCTTTAGATCAAGTGATCTATATGTTAGAAGAGAATGAGAGTGTATGAGAGATTTAGTAAGAAGAGGGTGAGTTAGAATGAAGAAATGGCTCTTTATTTATAGGCAAAATCTTCCACTGTTCCCGGATCCCACGGATCCCTTCCACTGGGATCCGTCTAGTGTAATCCTAGGGATCCGTGGAACGCTCCTCTTTGCCCATGGGGTTTTTGGTTATGGGTCATGGGTTATGGGTTGGTCCATGGGTTTTCTTTAGATTCAATGTATCTAAGTATACATTGTATCTAGCCAACAGGTATGGGTTAAGATCCATGGGTTATGGTCCATGGGTTATGGTTTTACCATCCTAATAAACTATTACAACAAATGCTTAATTACTACATTTTTGTATTTAAATGGCTATATGTAAATGCTTTACAAAAATAACATGTATCCTTATAATTATACTTAAGATAACATTATATTTGTTATCAACAAAACACAAAGATATCGCAAAATATTAATAAATGTTTTTACGGTTTATTTGTATTAACACACTATAAATAGGTTAGAAGGGCAGAGGATTATGGTAAGCTCACTTAACGCTCATCTCTTTACTTACACACACTTATACAACCATAACTCATACTTACTCTCACGGGAGGTGGTTCGCGAGGTCCAACCCTGCATAATCACTAACGTAGTGTCTTCGTATTTCTTATTCTCGGTGAAAGACAATCTTGGCTTGAACATACACCCCTCATACCTTCGATCACCATTGAAGCCTGGTAGTGCAATTTATTGTACAATCAGTGGCGCCATCCGTGGGACACGCTACTATTAGTCCCGTAATCACCAAGTCTTGATACCCTAACTGATTACACTACTTTTCCGGCATGGAACCAGGAATAGAAGATACACCTCCACTAGGTTTCTCTACCCTGGTACCCCTCACTACAACTAACACCGATAATCTCGCCCCCATAACTGCCTCCACTTTCACTACACGATCTCGCTTGGAAACCACTCCCATACATCATGCCTCAACTTCCGCTAACCTGTTCCAGAAATTAGACCCGCCTTCATTGAGGCAAACTTGAAGCCTTAGAGTCCTTGCTAAGGGCTCAAAGAGGCAAATTCGCAAAAGCGAGATGCGAAGGGCTGGATTATTCTAGTGAGGAATATGACGAAGAGATTGAGGTAGATGAAAGGCCTCGAACAATTAGCGGGGCGTTCGGCCCTCTGAAATGGTTCTCCTTCAATAAGGAGACCCAATGGAAGGACTATTGGTTTTGAAGAAGGTCTCGGAGGAGAGCAGGAAGAAGGAAAGAGCGAGAGAGAAAGAAGGAGTGAGAACATCAACGGAGGAAGCAACCCGGTAGGAAATGGAGGGTAAACTTACCACCCTCCGGCACTCACTTAATGTTAGGATTTAGTAAATCCGGTTATTAAAGAATCGGTCACCTCAAGTATATGTAATCATTAGAAAGCTCGTAGTCATAGATTAGTTAATGTTTAGTAGTATTTAGTTAAGTAACACCGTGGAGGACGACGGGTCTTTACCCATTGTATGCCGATCCACAACCCGTAGGTGGCGACTTATGTAAGAACTATAAATACTCTCTACCTTCCAAGGTAGAGAGTTGGAGCTAATAATAATATTTTCTTTCTCTCACTAAAGTTCCCAACCTCTAACTTTCTCTGTCTAAAACCTCTTGTATCGCCTCTTGTGTGTATGGTTTAGTGTGTTTGTGAAATCCAATATGTTACAAATGGTATCGAGCCATGGTTTGATCATCTCTCTTACATCTACTTGGATTTCTAGTGGTTTTAGATGGTTTTGTGTTTGAAAACGTTTAGTGGTTTTGCATCATTTGGATCATTTTAGTGTTAAAGTTTGCATTTGGGTGTACTTTTGTGTTTAGAATCATTGTATGTGCTTGGGTTTTGATTTGGTAAGCTTGAATCAACGTGGTTGAGCTTGTTTTGGATTGAAAAGTGTGTTTTGAAGTTTTTCTTGGTAGCGACTTGGTTCTCGTAGTGACTTTCATCATAGCGACTTGCTTGAAAAAGGTAGCGAGTTGTAGTGCTTTTGGTAGCGACTTGTCTATTGAGACAAGGTGACAAATAGTACAACAGTGGATTCTCTACTACGACTAGCTACTTGGTTAAGGTAGCGACTTGCTTTCAATTTTGTTAGCGACTTGTACTTAAGATTCTTAGCGACTTGGTGTTAGAGACTTGAACCTTAGCGAGTTGCTCTTTAGTGACTTATTGCTTAGCGACTTGGTGCTTAGCGACTTGGTGTTAGCGACTTGGACCTTAGCGAGTTGCTCTTTAGCGACTTGACCGTGTAGCGACTTGGTGCACTTGCGACTTGTGACTTAGTGACTTGGTGATTAGCGACTTAGTTCAAGAATTCGTAGCGACTTGGTTGATTTTTGGTTGTAATACGGTTTCTCTTGATTTAGTAAAATCCCTGAAAGAATCTATTTCCGGTTTAATCATAGAGTTATAAAATCCGTGTAATCTGTTAACATGTCTACCAACGTACCTACAATCATCTCCATTGTTGTTGAGGATGTTCAGCATTTGGTTCAGATACTCGTCCACCTATGCTTGCCAGGCCGACTACGACTCTTGGGCACAACAAATCGTTGTCTTGTCTTGGAAAGGAAACGGAGTCAACATTCTCAAGTCTATTGATGAAGGACCTTATCAGATTGAGACTACAAGAGACTTAATTGATACATTGCGGATGGAACAATGATCTATGGAATTGATGGACCAAAGGCGTATGATGAGCTCAATGATGAGGAGAAAAGAGATTCGATCTTGACATCGGGGCTTCTAACATTATACTTGAGGTCTTCCAAAAGATATCTACAAGCTTATCAATCACAACACTGAAGCCAAGGATGTTTGAGATAATGTCAAGATGCTTCTCTTAGGTTTCGAATTGATGAAGGAAGGCAGAGAATCACAGTTGTATGATGAATTTGAACACTTTAAGATGAAGCCGAAGAAAGTGTCTATGAGTATTACGTGAGATTCCACAAGCTTGTGAATGATATGAGGAATATCAAAATGACCATGCCAAATATTCAATTGAATTCAAAGTTTGTGAACAACATGAATCCCGAATGGCATAAGTTTGTCACATCGTGAAGCTAACCAAAGGATTGAAGAATACAAACTATGAGCAACTTTATGCATTCCTTCTTCGAATGAGAGACATGCTATGTTTGAAAAAGGATTCTTGATCAATTCAAAACCAACCGAGGAGAAACAAGCTCATCAAATGATTCAATGACTTTTTACACAAATATTGGAGTTACCACCAAAGCTTAAGTCATACCCATGGGTAATGGTAATTACAAGCTCATCCCCGATTCACATATAAGCCTCGACCCAAACACATTCATGGAAAACTTCATCACTCAACTGTCTCTCATGGTTAGTCAAAACATGAACTCTCTCCCACACACCAACAATAACCTCGAGCGCATCCAATCCACACAATCAAGCTCTTTGTTAGAGATGGGAAGGTTATGGTGCAACCAGTTCAAGAAAGGCGGTATGAGCAGGGAAGAGGTGGAGTTGGTAGAGATATGTGGCAAATCGAGAATCGTGGAAGGAATCCAAATCGGGTCAAGCTAAGCAAATTAAGTGCTACAGCTGTGGTGGTGATGGACACATAGCAAGGAACGCACTTCTAAAACGCCTCAAAATGCGTAGTACTTCAAAGACAAGATGTTACTTGTGCAAGCTCGGGATAATGGAGTTGTGTTGGATGAAGAGGAGTTGTTGTTTCTTCTTGAGGCAATGCCAAGACATATGATGCGAGATGTGGATGAGCGACCAATTCGGGAGATAGGTCATAATCATCGAATGCCTTTCAAGTTGTAGACTATGATGCATACAAATCGGCGTCGATGATGAACCTCGCCTGAGACAATCTTCATGGCTAGCATTTCTCCAATGGTCTCTCCAAAGGTCTCATCATCATAGCAAGCTGGTCCATCCAAAGAATCAATCATCTCAGAGGTATTAAAACTATACGATGATGTTGATGAGCAAAAGATACATGACAAAGTACAATCAACTGAAACTTTTGAGTCAGATATTGAAAATATGGGTTGTATCAATGTTGTCCCATATGATCAATATGTAAAACAAAGTGAAAGTGAGACTGTACCAAGTGATGCATCTTCTGCAATCAATGATGACTATGTTTTTAATGAATACACCGCATGTGCTCGATGATTCTGTTATCTCTAAACTGAATGCCTATAAAGAACAAGTAGCTATTTATGAACAACGTGCTAAGTTTGAGTTAACCACCCGTGAGCGGAAATGGATGACCAAATGCGTACAACTATTATAAAAGTAAGTTTAGAGAAGAAGTATTAAAACAAGAGTTAAACTTCTTACAAGAAAAGCTTTCTAAAGCGCTAAGCAAAAACAAGAACTTCAAGAAAATGTTAAAATGCTTAAGCAAGAATTTAGTGCTAAGGAATCAAAACTTTTGAATGATTTTTCTAATCTAAAACCTTGAAAACAAGCTTGAAAATAAGTTGTACGTACAAGGAATACCATTGATCGCTCACATGATCACTAAGCATAGAGTTCTCGTGATAAGCATAGTATCCCCATTATAAAGGAATCCAACCCGAGTATGGTAAGATAGCAAAAGTCGCTCAAAATGTAATCTATGATGGCAATGAGATTCTTAAACCTAGGCGAAACCTAGTTGCATTGAGTGCCTTGAGGAAGATAGAAAACTAGATGATGCATCTAGGAAGAAAATGAATAAAAGCTTAACGATCTTGCGTGTAAAGAGAATAACATAACGATCAAACCCCATGATTACACTAAGGAAAATTGGATATCCTTGAACATGTTTAAGCCTCAAACTCAATTAACCCTTTGAACAGATCTTTTGGAAGAAAGACATGTATAAGCTAAAAGTTAATGTACTTGTTGAAACAAACACTCCCCTTAAGAAAATGCCTGTAGCTACTGTGTATCCTCCAAATACACCAATGTATCTAGTTCCTAGATCTATTGCCACTAATAGCAAGACCTTAATCAGCCTATATGTTGTTTATCGAGTTGTTTTTGATTTTGAGAAAACGTGTAAGAAGAGAATCACACCTCTTGGGATAAGCGAGGGGAAAGGGTTTAAGCAAACTAAAGAATGTTATTTAAGCGAGGTCATGCCTTTCTTCAAACAATTAAAAGGTCAATTTGAGAGTCTTCAAAAGGGATAAATTCGGATATTAAAGAAATGGAAAAGGAATTTGATGCAATGATAGTTGAAGTCAATGATTATGAGCAGAACTCAAATATAATGAAGTTGAAAGAAAGAACTTGCACATCTTAAATGAGAATTTGATTTCGAGTTGTGTTGCTCAAGATGTGTTTTATCTCGTTACTAAGCACTCTATTACGCTTCTTGATTTCATGAATTATCTATTGCATTGTGTTGGGAATTATCAAGTAGGATTTCTAATGTCAAATCTGTAGAAGGATTCTGCTGATAGAAGCGAATCTGCTTGAAGAAGAGATTCGCTAAAGTATAAAAGTTGTGTCGTGTTTCTACTTTGAAAAGTGGAAGTCGACTAGGATCTGCATCGCTTTATTAATTATATGCTAACCCATCATTATTCTTGAAGCCCGAGGTTAGCATGCGTATTATTGTACTGCTCAATATTGTTTAGTGTTTAGTCATTAAATGCATGCTTGCATGCTTAGTCGATTGAGTAGTAATAGTTTAGGGTTCCTTGTCTATAAAAGGAACTTCATAGTATGTAATAGCAAACTCATTCGAAACAAAGAGTTTCAGTTAATAAAAGATCCATAGAGGATCTAAGTGTTCTTAGTTATAACAGCTTGTATTTACATTCCGATAAAGAATAGGAGTTGTAGAGATTTTCTATTAGTTTGCTTATGATTACATAGGCAACACTAACGATCTCTGAGTGCTCAAGATCATCAAGGTCTTTGTGTGTGTTCAACAAGTGGTATCGAGCCTCGAGAGAGTCTCTACGATACTAAGAACCATATTTAACCTCAACCCCATACAACCAAAACACATTCACCATGCAGGGCGATGATGAATCCAAGTCACCAACAACAACATCAAGAACACCACCTCTATGCAGCAACTTAGTCTTTCCAACAAGAATGGTAAGTTTCCTTATCTAAAAAGGAAGAGTATGATCGTGGACAATGAAGATCAGAGGCGGATCTCCAATATTGATTGGAATCTTTGGGAGATTGTGAAGAAAGGAAACGATCGAAGAAGACTACCCCGGATCTTGATGGTAAGTTTACCATTGCTCCTCCCAAAAGCTGCTGAAGAGATCCTAGGCGTGCAAAGAGAGCACAAAGTAAGAACCATCCTTCTTCAAGCTATTCATGAAGATTACTTGGGTGATTTTCACCACATGGATGATGCAAAGGACATATGGATGGCACTTAAGCAAGGTTTGGTGGCAATGAAGAGTCCAGGAGAATGAGGAAGTCCATCTTGAGACAACACTTTCAAGAATTCAATATCTCGAAGAAGAAGGCATCCACAAGGGATACGACGGGTTTCATAAGATTTTGAGTCATTAAACCAAATTGAATGCAAAACGACAATGATGATTGCAATTCAAAGTTCCTACAATCTTTGCCTCCATCATGGTTACATGTTAGTATAGCCCTAAAGGCTAAAGGTGGGTTGGACATGCTCACTTTTGATGAGCTGTACAACAAACTCAAATCTCTTGAACCTGATGTCAGATCTCCCTACCGTGCATCCTCTTCTGGTCATACAGCCTTTGTTGGGACATCTCACTCCAATATGATGATACATGCTCATAGCCCATACTTTAAACATGGTTATTGGCCTGCATATGTTGACTTTATGAAAAATGGGAAAGGGTGTTGGGGTACTGCTGTCAAGTCCTCAGCAGGTTGTTCTTGGAATAATAAGGGGCCTAAATTTCAATGGAAACCCAAGCACAATGGTGGATCTTTCTCAAGGCATATTGGAATGCTTCACCCTTAACTGCAAAGTTTAAAGGGAGGCATAGGCCTCAGGGGAGGCATATGCCTCAGGGGAGGATTTTGTAGTAAACTTTGTGTATATTTTGTTTGCTAACACTAACTTGCTAATATTTTTTAGTTTGTTTTGTCTCTGTTTTGTTCTTGTGTTTCTCTGAGTTCGTTTTGCAGTATGCCCTGTTCAGTTCAAGTTCATCATGTATGGTCCTTTGGTAAATGGTCAAGTTAGCTTAAAGTTTGTTTCCACTGAAGATAAAGTACTGAAGACAAGTTCTGAAGTTAAAATTGTTCATTCATTCATTCAAGTTACAGCTTACAACACAAGAAAAGTACTATATATGATCTTCTAATCCTATTCTAGTTCATAGAAAATAGTCCAACGGCTGTTGAATATGCATGACCACGCATATCTTCTGATCGAAATGCTGGATATGCGTTTGTGAAGTCTTGCATAACCACCCATTCCTTCTATCTCGATGGCTGGATATGCATGACCGGTTCGACGAAGATGCTAAGGATCAAAATGGGAAGGATGGATTGATGCAAACGATGATGATGAAGATGACCACACGTGTCCTTTGTGCTTCATCTACTTGGTTTCACCAAAAAGTAATCCATCCACCTTCCTTAAGCTCTTCCCTTATACGATATGTGAAGATGCACCAATACATGGCGCGGTAGAGCAAGCACCACCTCCCTTTCGGCACTAGGACTTTGTTGAGGTTGAGGTCTTTGGAGGTTGGGAGTAAGAAATTATCTCAGTAGTGGGTTCCTCTGAGTCATCAGAAGACTCACTTGGATCCACTACACTATCATCTTCAGAAGAAGGGAGAAATGGGGATGCCAAAGGACGAGGGTCAGGTGGACGTGACCAAAACTGCAGGAAATCACTGGATGATGATGATGATGATGGAGAAGAGGTTGGGTTAACAACCTCTGGTGTAGTATTCATGGTTAAATTTGGTTGACATGGCAGATATACTTACTCTGTACACTCTCGTCACCAACCATTACTGCAATCTTGCACCACAAGGTTCGGGATGTGCTTATTGGGAGATCTTCATGTCCGATCAACTCTCAATCTCCCAATGGTAAAGGGCATTTCATTTGGAAGAACTCACATCTATGGCGGTTGAGTCACGGAGATTTTATCCCCACCTCGTGTGCATGTAGTTGAGACAAAGGGTGGAATCACATGCATGTTTGCGAGAAAGAACTTATCCATTATCCAAGAGACTTATGGAAAGGATGCTCTGTCGAAGTTGGAAATTCCTCCGGATCCGGTGGGAAATGAAAGATTAGATTGAGCAGTTGGTTGGATTGATCAAGGCTCAACTTCGCAAGCTCAAGCTACATCTTCATAATGAACGCGGTAATCTACATTGTCTTTTGTATTATGTACAACCTTTTGTGTTGTTTATTTTCTTTGTTTGTTTGTCAGTTTCTTAGTTTAAAAAAAAATAATAACTAACTTTCTCTTGCAGGTTTGTTGTATATTCTTGATGGTTTTTAACTCACCAGATATACCTTGTGTATATCAAAGAGTTGGCTAGTCCAAAGGGTACAACTTTGGTAAAGACACATCAAATCATTGATAGTTGTAATGATTTGCTCAAAATCATAGGGTGCGCAACCACCCATGCTTCATTGCTAAGAGTTGTATGGTCATCAATTCACCATGGTATATTCCTTGTTGGAATCCAAGAATTGGCTAGCCCACAATTATATGGCTTGTGGTAAAGGCAACTGAATCCATATTTGGTTATCAATTCACCAATTCTAAGAATTGACTAGTCCCGAGCAAACGGCTACGGTAAAGACACATCAAGTCCGTTTATATAGTTCTTGATTTGCTAATAAATCGGATGTGTTGGAATCACTCCTAAACCATAATCAAGTGTTAGTAATTAATATGTAATAGTTAGCTTTATTATGGCCTTTATGTTTGTTATTAGCCTTAAGCTTATGTAGAAGGCTCATGAGCTTAGGTCCAAGCCCATTAAGGAAAGGATGGAATCTAGGAGTGTTGCCCTAGCTTTCCTCCTATAAATACTCTATGTAAACCTTCATTTGAAGGTTGGTTGTTCAAGTTATTCTTTCTCTCACTCACCTACGCATAACCGGTTACTATTGTCGTGTGTGTGTGTGTTAGATCTTGTTCAATTGCCTTATCTCTTTCTATATTACTTGTGTTTGTAAAACTAGTGACCTAACAGTGGTATCAATCGCCTACTAGTTGGGTGAATCGTGTTTGTTTTTGAAGTGGGTTTCGGTCCTACGCCTAAAACGCACTGATGAATGTCTAAATACTCATCATTTTTATACTATTAAAATGCCAAAAACATCTGAAAACACTCAGAAACACATCAAAATGATAAAAATATCACAAACAAGTGTTTTATATGTTTTAAATGCAAAAACATCAAAATTTGATGAAAAACGTATCAAGTTTGCATAATTGGCAATTTTAGTCCCCCAAGTTACAAAAGTTGTCAAAATTAGTCCCTGGTAATTCAAAAACTTGTAAAATTTCATTTTAGGTCCTTGGGATTCACAAGTTGTTCAAAATAATCCTTTGAAGTTTAAAATCACAAAATGACAACTTTGGTCCCTCAACTTTGGAAAAATGTCAAAATAGTCCTTGGTTAATTTAAAAGTGAAAATTATCAACTTTTAACCTTGTTCTATTCATAAATGACAAAAATGGTCCTTATGATAAACTTTTGAGAAATTACAATATTGGTCCTCAAGTTTCTAAATTGGCGCTTTGGTCCTGGATTTACAAAATGGAAATTATCAACAATGGTCCTTGTACTATTCTTACTTGGCAGGTTTTACCCTTGTGAGAGCTTTGGAAAATGTTCAAGATCAGCCCTCAACTTTCGAGAGAATTACATGATTGGTCCTTGTTGTTAACACAAACCAAAGCGGATCCTATTTTATAACTAAGCCCAATCCAAACCCAATACCATGACCCGGCCTGATTTTAAAATCAAATAAACCGCCATCACTGTAGCAGTGTCTCCCTCAACCCTGTATACACCAAAACCAGTGGTTTTAACCACTGGTTTTCACCTTTACACCTCACCATCTCCACTTAATTACACTCCACCTCCACCTCCACATAAATCCAACTCCAATTAATGCAGAAAACCCACTCTTTGAAAAAATGGCGCCAAATTCGCCATTTGGCAAAAATGATTATCTGGCTCAATCCAATGGTCAGGATGTTGTGGGATTAGTTCAGAGGTCGACAAAGGTTGATTGAAGTCAATAAATATCAAGGGTGAAGCAATGAAGAAAGATATCTAGTGTAATTTTAATTGTTAATGTCGTTTTAGTTTAACTTTCAAATTCCAGTGTTTGTTTAAGCTTCAAGCTTTGTATTTTATGTTTTTAAGGTGAAATAAAACTTTTGTAAGCAACAATTTCATTTCAAGTCTTATCTCAAGTTATGCGGTTTTCTTATTATTCAAAATCTCAATATGTTGAAATGTTGTTAGAAGTTGTTAGTTTGGACTTAGAAGCTCACATAAGCTCCTTATAAAGCTTATTCAAGCTTTTAGATACTCTTAAAAGCAGTTTATTAGCCAAAATCAGAAATTCATAAAAATACCAAATAAATCAATGAAAATAAAAAAGTCCATGGTGAAGAAGGTTAAAGCTGATGCAGTGTTGATGTTGGATTGCTTACTGGTTTAGAGCTTCTTGGGAAGCATTAGGATTGATCCTCAGACCTTGGTTATCTGTTTATGCTTGAAACTCACTTGTAAGCCTTTTGATCAATTTTTGCATTTCTGTGTTTTAGTTGTCTAGAAAGTGTAATATATGTTTCTTAGTGATCACTCATCATAATTAAGTGTATCTAAGCTATAAAATTAATTTTTGTTCTTTTAAATCAGTAGATAGTAAAATTTCATTTTGGACAGTAAA
This sequence comes from Chrysanthemum lavandulifolium, assembly GCA_022545495.1. Taxonomy (NCBI): domain Eukaryota; kingdom Viridiplantae; phylum Streptophyta; class Magnoliopsida; order Asterales; family Asteraceae; genus Chrysanthemum; species Chrysanthemum lavandulifolium. Next base: position 68,758,256 of record CM040244.1, on the reverse strand, counting down.
ATTAGCTTAAGATTAAATTATTACTTGTATGTTGTTATTATTGTTAGTTAATGCTTCATTAGTCCCATTTAATGATATCATAAGGTTTTTAATCAATAACTTGGTCTAAATCTGTGATTTGTTTTGAAAACTCACCAAGACAGTCATTAAAAAGGGTGTTTGGTTTTACTTGTTTCACTGTATTAGAATTTGTGCAATACTTTGGTTTTGATTATTCTGAGTCACACTTAGTCTTAAGAACTCAAAGAAACCTTAAAATCCTGTGCTTGTTATAGTAAAAGTCAAAAGTACCTTAATCCTTACCTATCTTGTTAACTGTTGGATTTTAGCTTTTCATAATCACCATACTAGCTTATAACCCGATAACCTAGCTTAATATCATCCTAGTATAGCAACTTAACATATTCATTAAGTAAATTAGGATCAAAACTCACCAAAGTCAAACTTGTCTCAAGCGCCTTAAAAGTCAAAAACTTGGAAAAATGGTTTTGAGCCCAACCGGGTAGATTTATCACGAGACTCATCTTTGGGTCAAAACAAGTCAAACTTTGGGTTTTATAACTTTTCTTGGTCTAGTTTCTTATAAGCAATTTTTCAGATTTTTGTTAATTTTTCTTAAGCCTCAAAGAAGCTCCTCAAGTAGAGCTTATCTGCCCTGCTCACAAGTTCATTCAAAGCTGAGAGTTTCTCAGCTTATTGCTAAGCCTGTCCAGAGCTCATAAGAGCTTATCTTTAGCTCATTTTTGGTTTAAGCATAGTTAGCCAGGTCATCTTGAGGTTCTCACTTCTGTTTTTCCATTTGAGCTTATTTTGAAGCTTGTGCATAAGCTTAAATTTGGTACTCAGAAACTGTTTTTACCCTTGTACTCAAATAAGTCAAATCTTTGCAATTGGTATTCCAGAGGTTTAAGCTTGTTGTAACTTGTTCCATTTAAGATCTTTTAGCTTAATATAGCTTATGTGTAGGTTTGGTGGTCTTTGGTTATCAATTGGCTTATTCAAGTGCTTATTATTAAGCGATTGCCACCGCAGATTGCTTATTTCTCCACACAAGCCCATGTTTTCTATTTTCCTAGATTCAGGATATTAAAATAGACTTTTCCTGAAATTTTCATAATTTTTCATAAGCATTTCTTTGTTTTTCTTAATTAAAAGCAGTTTTAAGTATTTTTAAATAGCTTTTAATACAAATAAATTATAAAAGTTCAAAAAATAATTTTCAATTTTCTTAGGTTAAGATAAATATAAAAATAATAAAAGTATTTTCCATAATTTTCTTAGTTTAAAAAGTATTTTTAGCATTTTAATTAGTTTTAAATAGTTTTAAATTAATAATAAATACATAATAAGTCTTAAAATATATTTTTAGTGTTAAAATAAGTTTTATCATATTTTAGACTTTTCTAAGTTATAATTTCATTTTTCTAGGTTAATCTTGTATTTTTTGTATTTTAGTGCATTTTAAATACTTAATAAATAGTTTTAATTAATAATAATTAAATAAATAGTTGTAAAAATAATTTTCTTTTCTATAAATTTTCTTTTATTATTAGGATTGTAAAAATATAATTTTCATATTTATAGACCTTTTATTTCTTAAAACTCACATTTTATTTTGTACGTAGACATAATTTTATTTTAAACGTAAGTTTTAAGTTGTAGATTTTAAACGTTCATCGACTTTAAAAATAGTGATAGCGTTTATTTAATATCTTTTATCTCTTATTTCTTTTAATTTGCATTTAAGTCGCTTTAATTTGTAGATTTTCTCTTTAGGTATAATTTTCCATCCAAAACCCCATCGATCACTATCCTTAGTGATCATTCTACCATCGATCAAGTGTTTATTACACCAATTCATCCTCCGTGGGACTTAACGACCCAGAATTCCTATATTCCTCGATCTTAATTGCATTTGTGTTTAAGTTGTTTTAAGTCTGTTAGACTTGACTGCTCAAGACAATCAAATTTTAGGCGCCATTCCGGGAGGTGTAAGCGTGTTTCTAGCATTTTCGACCCGTGCTTGCACATATACCACGGTTTGTAAAAGTTTTCGTAAAGCTAATATAAATCAAAAGTTCATTAACACTTTTCCTAAAGTGTTAAAACCCAAAACAATATAAAACAACAAAACAATCGTAACGTTTTCTAGTTTGTGTTTCTTTTAAGGTGATTCTTAAAGAGATACGATTTGGTTAAACGGACGATACCAAAATATTTTCCAAAAGTTTTAAACCCCATCAGCACAAATCATACCTACGTCTTTTCGGTGGTACTTAATATACATAAAAATCAACCACCGCAAATCAAGGCAAAGTGCACTACCTAGCTGGGGTGCGACCATAATAAGTTCGAACATCGATTTAAAACTTGCCTTTGTGTCACTTGTGATTTGGTGTACCTTTTCAAAAAGCAGTTCATTTGTGATTATTGGTTAAGTTCACTTGTGTTTTGCCTCATTTGTTTTGGAAATTGATTTTTATACTTAGTGCATCTTTTCGTTCTTCCGATTCTACAAGTCCACTTTCGAACTTGGAAAGATTCCTCGTGAGACGTAGAGGACGTTCAGCTCCTTCACCGTGGTGAGGCGTCTACCACCACCACCACCGTCGAAATGGCGAAGACAAACCCATGAATGAGCTTCTCCAAGCACCCATCGAGGGTTATGGAGATGCCATTGTTGTTCCGACCATTGTGGTCGATACCTTCGAGCTCAAAACCGGTTACTTAACTGCAACCCAAAGCCAATTCTATGGTTTTGGCGGGATGATCCTCATGCACACATTCGATGGTTTAACAAGATAGCATCGACCATCAAGTACAAGAATGTCCCACACGAAGCTATCAAGCTTACATTCCCATTTCTCTAGAGGACAAGCCCGGAATTGGCTTGAAAACAACCCCTCGTTCCATAGAGACATGGGAAGATCTAGTTACCAAGTTTGTTAACAATTCTATCCTCCATCCCGAACCACAAGTCTTAAGAATGAGATAATGAAATTTTCTCGGAGATTTGATGAATCATTCGGGAGGCATGGGATCGTTACAAAGAATTGCTCGCAAGTGTCCACATCATGGTTTTACCGAGTTAATGCAAATGGATACTTTCTACAATGGTTTGAGACAAGTGACCAAGACTCTCGAATGCCTCCGCGGAGGTAATTTCCTTAGCAAAACCACCAAAGAAGCCTTACAAATCATTGAAAACAAGTCCCGTGTCCGTCCTTTCCGCACAAAGACATATCGAATCGGTCTAATCTGGACCTTCTACTTCATCTCCTGTGAGTACATCTAGCACCGATGCTAAGATTGATAAACTCACAGATATTGTTCGAGCTTTGGTTCTTGCTAACCAAAAGAAAGTCACTTTCACTCAAACACCATCACATGGTGAAGTGAAGAAAGTTGAAGTTTGTGTCACTTGTGGTGGTCCTCATGCATACTACAACCTGCATCGCCACCGATGGTAGTCCGTTTGAAGCAAATGCTATAGCGGTACTTCAAATCAAGGAGGTAATCAATACCGTCCTCGGAATGAACCAAACTACCGTGCTAATACTTATCGGCACCACCGGTTTTAACCGAATCCTAACGGAATCGAATCAACCTAGAATGAACCAAGGTTATCAAAACCAAGGTAATTTCTATCACGGACCCAATCAAGGTTTCCCACAACAAGGAACCTTCATCAAAACAATTTCAATCGAGGAATCAATTTCATGGGAATGTGAATCCTAATCAAGGAATTTTCAACAACAAGGTCATAATCAAAACATTCGACCTCAAAATTTCCTCCTAATCCACCTCCGTCATTACTCCTCCGGGACCATCATCGATGAGTTACTAAAGCGATTCATGAAGTCCCAAGATGAAATGAACAGGTTGTTGGTCGATCAAATTGCGATCTTAAGAAGTCTTTAAATGATCAACCCTCGGGCTCAGGAAAACTTCCGAGCAACACGATCGCTAACCCGAGGGGCGATGCTAAGGCGATCACAACCAGAAGTGGTGTTTCATACAATGGACCCGCTATTCCTACTACCTCTTCTTCTTCTTCTCTTCCAAAGGTAGTGGAAAGTGAACCTCTGACTCACAATGGACCTACGACTCCAATGCCTCCTCCACTAGGAGAAATGAGTCAAGTTATCAAGGAACTTCCTGTTAATAACGGAAGAACCAATGATGTCCATCCTCAAGTTGTCCAGAAACCCAAGTCTAATCCAGGAGTTGTTTTTGAACCACCTGTAGCTCCCATTGAAAATGCTAAATCCAAATCTTCTATTCCATATCCATCACGTTTGAATGAGCAAAAGCTCCGTGAAAAAGCTAGTCATCAAATGGATAAATTTTCCAAATTTTCCAAGAGTTACATTTTGACATAAGCTTTGCAGATGCTATCATCTTGATGCCTAAGTTTGCATCGACTCTCAAACACATGTTAAGCAACA